>JANVFT010000160.1:0-46860 GCA_028011325.1 Lentinula lateritia | reverse complement strand
ATATTACTAACGCGTCCGTTTTCTATTGCTCTCTTGTAATATCATTGACTACTGAATTTTCGTTATCCGATTCGGCCGCGCCGGCCGAACCTATCTCTGCTCTTCTCAAATTTCCTACTCTTGTTGATTCTGGTTCTACTGACTCTTTCATCGATACTCGTTATGTTTCTCAGAACTCTATTCCTACGACCAAAATCTCTCCTGTTAATCTTCGTCTTTTTGATGGTTCATTATCTTCTAAACCCATTACCGATATGGCGAATATCGCCGTTCGGTTCCCTTCCGGCGAGCTGCTTCTATTACCTTTCTATGTTACACATTTAGATTCATCCTGTAAAGCAGTATTAGGTTACAGTTTCTTATCCCGCTACAATCCGTTGATTGACTGGGCATCTCGAAACATTACGTTCCGTAACACTTCACATCTTGATTCTCCACAGACGTCTGTGCCTTCTGCCATCAACACTGTTGTTGCAAAGGTTGCTGTTCCGCTACCGGAACTTTCGCCGTCGGTTTTACCGACAATTCTGGAGACCCCTTCTGGGGACTCACCTCGCTCTCGCTCTCGCTCCCGCTCTCGGACTTCACGGGCCAAGCCCCTTTCGTCCAAATTTCCCTTTGAACCCATCTATTCTTACCCTACGGTCTCTCAATTCGCTGCTCAGCTGGAAACTCCCGAGGTCGACATTGCACTTGTCAGTGCTGCAGTCTTCAATAGGGCTTGCAAGGACGCCGGTATGGAACCTATCCTTCTTCGTGCTATCCACTCTGAGGTCGCGGCCCGCGCCGCCGACCGCTCTTCCACCGCTCCTACTGTCCCTCCACTTCCTCTTTCCATCCCAGCAGAGTATGCTGAGTTTGCAGACGTCTTCGACGAGATTGCTGCAGATTCACTTCCTGAACACAGACCTTACGACCTGAAGATTGACTTGGAAGAGGGCGCTTCACCGCCTCTCGGCCGTATTTACCCTTTGTCTGAAAAGGAGTTAGTCGCCCTTAAAGACTTTATTGACAAACAGCTGGCTACTGGTGCCATCACCCCATCATCCTCTCCTCACGGCGCTCCGGTCCTTTTCGTCCCGAAGAAAGACGGCAAACTTCGCCTTTGCGTCGATTTCCGTGGACTCAATCGTATTACCAAAAAGGATCGTTACCCACTCCCACTCATTTCAGATCTTCTCGACGCTCCGAAAAGAGCTAAAATATACACCAAATTGGATCTCGCTCACGCTTATCATCTAGTCAGAATCGCTGAAGGTGATGAATGGAAGACCACCTTTCGGACCCGCTACGGCTCTTACGAATGGAAGGTTATGCCGTTCGGCCTTACGAACGCCCCTGCGGCGTTCCAGCGGTTTGTTAATGACATCTTCTCTGACATGCTCGATGTTTGTGTCATCGTCTATCTGGACGATATTCTGATCTACTCTGATACGCCAGAAGAACACCAAGAACACGTCAAGGAGGTTCTTCGGCGACTTCGCCATCATCGGCTTTACGCCAATCCCGAGAAGTGCGAGTTCAATATGGATACTGTTGAGTATTTGGGTTATATTCTTTCTCCCGACGGATTAACTATGTCCAAGGAGAAAGTTCAGACAGTTCTAGAGTGGCCGGTCCCGAGGAAGGTTAAGGACATTCAGTCCTTCCTGGGTTTTGCAAACTTCTATCGTCGTTTCATTTATAATTATAGCGATATCGTTGTGCCAATGACTCGGCTTACCCGAAAAGGCGCTCCCTGGATCTGGGACAGCAGCTGTCAAGAGGCCTTCGAAAACCTCAAAATCGCTTTCACTTCTGCGCCGATACTGGCCCATTGGGAGCCGAATCGCCCACTTATCGTGGAGACCGACGCTTCCGATTACGCCATTGCGGCTATTCTTTCCATCCAATATGCTGACGGTGAAATTCATCCTTTAGCCTTCCTTTCGAGAACGCTTCACGCGGCTGAACTCAATTACGATACTCACGACAAAGAGCTACTGGCCATCTTCGAGGCCTTTAAAGCTTGGCGTCATTATCTGGAAGGCTCGGGTGATCCGGTGGACGTCGTCACCGATCACAAAAATCTTGAGTATTTTCTACTACCAAGGTTCTCACTCGCCGACAGGTCCGATGGTCAGAATTTTTACATCAATTTAATATGGTCATTCGCTTCCGGCCGGGGAAACTCGGCGAGAAACCTGATTCGATAACTAGACGCTGGGACGTCTACCCTAAAGAGGGGGATATCGGCTACGCCCAAGTGAACCCTCATAACTTCCGTCCTATCTTTACTAACGAACAACTCACCGCGTCTCTTCGAGCTACCTTCCTGGAAGGCCCGGTTTTACGAGCCTCGATTATCATGGATATCGAAGCCCTACACCAAGCCATCATCCTCGCCTTCCCGCCGACCCGAGCTCCGTTGTTGGTTTGGAACTTGCTAAAGATCCTTCCAATGAACGATGGAGCTTAGGTAGTGACAAGCTACTACGCCTTGACGACCGTATTTATGTTCCGAATCACGGCGATCTTCGCCTTCAAGTCCTCCGCTATTTTCATGATCATCCACTCTCCGGCCATTTCGGCCAGAACCGCACTCTAGAAGCGGTACGTCGTCAATACACCTGGCCCAAGGTCAGAGACTTTGTACGTGACTACGTTACCTCTTGCACTGTTTGTGGGCGCAACAAACCTCGCCGCCATCGGCCTTACGGGTTGTTGAAGCCTCTGCCGGTTCCGGTCCGACCATGGGATTCCATTTCCATGGACTTCATTGAGCAACTGCCAATGTCGAATGGTTATACCGCTATCCTCGTTGTCGTGGATCGATCTTCCAAGCAAGCTATTTTCATTCCTACTTTCGACACCATTACTTCCGAACAACTAGCTGAGCTTTTTGTTATTCACGTCTTCTCTAAACATGGTGTTCCTAATCATGTTACTTCTGATCGTGGTTCTGAATTTGTTTCGGCGTTTTTCCGGGCTCTCGGTAAAGCGCTCTCCATGGAACTTCATTATACCTCTGGTTATCATCCGGAAGCCGATGGGCAGACCGAGCGTGTCAATCAGACTCTCGAGCAGTACATCAGGATCTATTGCTCCTACCAACAAGATGACTGGTCGCCTTTACTCCCGATCGCCGAGTTCGCCTATAACAACGCTCCCAACGCTTCCACAGGTATTACTCCATTTTTTGCTAACAAAGGATACCACCCAAATATCACCGTTCGGCCCGAGGTCGACATGAAGTCTGATCTAGCTAGAGACTTCGTCGTCAACCTGGATGAACTCCACGCTTTCCTTCGAGAGGAAATCCTTCTAGCTCAGTCTCGTTACAAGGAACAAGCTGACAGGAAAAGAATCTCGCACCCGGAGTTCCCGGTCGGCTCCGAAGTATTTGTTCTGGCTAAGCACATTCGCTCTACTCGTCCTACTGAAAAATTCTCTGAAAAATATCTTGGTCCTTTCAAGGTCGTCAGTCGACCTGGTACTTTGTCTTATGAACTCAAGCTCCCGGACTATCTTCGCCGAATTCACCCGGTTTTCCACGTCTCACAGCTGGAGCCGGTTACGCCGAATCCTTTCCCGAATCGAACTCAATCTCCTCCACCTCCAATCGAAGTTGATGGTGAAGAGGAATACAACGTTGCCGAAATCCTTGACTCCAAGTTGGACAGAAGGTACAAACGTTGTCCTCTACGTTATTATATTCGGTGGGCCGGTTACGAAGGTACCGACGATGAGTTTTCTTGGGTTGCTGCTGATGAATTACACGCTGACGAACTTGTACCGGCGTTCCACGCCCGATACCCTCACAAGCCTGGACCTTGATCACAACAAATCATCTTATTCCTTTTCCCGCTTTCGCCATGCTCCGCCGAAGTTTACTTCGTGTGTTTAGAGGGTAAACACGATGATAGTAAATTGAGTGTTTACCTCTCTCTCTTATTTGCTTATTATGGTTTCCTTAATTACAGTCGTCACTTAGTTTCCATCTACACTTATACTACTTACACTAAATTAATTACTTCTTATGCCGCGTCACGGCCCATTCGTTTTCCGATTTTAAATCACGTTAACATTTTTTTAGGTACAAAAAAGCAATAAGCAAAAAGATATGTACAGGAGGCAGTGGGCTACAAGAAGGCTACAAGAAGGGCCGCAGGGCCGAAGTCCGATGTCCGTGGTACTACTCTACTACTACCACCTCCTTTTCCTTCCCCTTCTCAGAGGCCGCCGTCTTCGCCCTCTTCGGCGCCGACGCCTCCCCTTCTTTCTCTTCCTCCATCTCCTCTTCTCCTTCTCCATCCTTCTCCTCCTCCACTATCTTCTCTTCCTCTTTCTCTTCTTCTTCTTCTTCCTTGCTATTCTCCATGATCCTTCTTCTCTTCCGGTTGCTCGGCCGCTCGGAGACCGATCTCGACGGCCCTGGTACCGCTGCTCCCCTCATTGCGTCCCTAGTGTCGATGGCGATGAGGCGGGCATGGTCCTCATCCTGTCGCCGCAGGAGTTGCCGTAAGTATTGGTGGGACCTTGAGGTGGCTTCCCTCAAGGCCCGGTTATCAGCCAGCAATTGAGCCAGCTGGCTCTCCATGACGGCCATTCTCTCGCCGCCCGATCCTCCTTCCCGCTTCACCTGTATCGGCCGGCCCGAATACGAACACTTCACCTTTGCATCGTGACATGCCTTGCATATCACGGTGCTCCTCTTCCCTACCTGCTCCAAGCAGGGAATCTTCTTTTGTTGACACCGTTCGCACGGCGCCCGCTCTTCATCGTCATCATCGTCTTCGCCGTCGTCGCCATCATCGGGGTCTCCACCGGAAGCCTATGGATCAAGAATTAGGAAGGACGTTAATGGCCGAAATTGTCACTCACCTCATTCCTGGATTTGCCCTTCCCTTTCTTAATCACCCGAGGAAGCTCTACCTCCACTCGGCGAGCAGAAGTAGATGCCTCCCCAGGTGATGGGCCCCGACGACTTCGCGCCGCCGCCACTGCCGCTATCCTCCTCCTTTTCTCTGCAGCCTCTTCCTCTAGCCTCCTGGCGTTCGCGGCCCGGGCGGCAGCCTCCTGCTTCTCCTTTTCCTCCTCCGCCCTTCGTCTGGCCTCTTCCTCAGCCCTCTTCTTCTCTTCCTTTCGCTTCTGGTTCCTCTCCCGAGTTCGTTGTAACTGGAGCTCAAGCTCCCGCTCCTCGTCAGAAGGATCCGGCGTTGAAGGACGGTTCGGGGCCGAGGTTGGAGAAGGGTTGCTACCAGTAATGGGGATGGATCCCACGGTGGTGGTGGTGCGGGTTGTAGTACGGCTGGTCGACATCCTGGTGGACTTAAGAGTTTTTTTGGAAAGTTGGGTCATCGTCGGCAAAACCTGGCCCTTCTTATAAGGTCAAAACTGCGCACGGACCAGCAAGAAATTTTTTCTTCGAATTGTACTTGGTCTACGGTGTACCGAAAATTTTCTTGGATGACTAAAACAATCCCCGGCACTATCGGCTTACGAAAATTTTCCTGCTGACTGATGGGCCAAATTCCCGATGCTGACGGTCTTTAAAATTTTCTCTTGGTGACAAATCAACTCCCGGTATTAATGGCTTTCGAGGGCTCAAGCCTAAGAGGGGGATACTGTCAAGCCCATGCCTCGGGCCTTCACCCCGCCGCTCGGTACTCCGAAGATCTGCCTTTTATTGTAATCTTTTCCTTATTGTTCTTTCTCGCTACACATACCCTTTCATTCTAGTCCCTCTTTATTGTCTTTTACTTTACCCTGCAGGACTACACGTATAACTCCTAGTAGTTAGTCTGGCGCTCCGCGCCGCTGCGCCGCTCCGTAGATATAAATACTGCTTGTACGCTACTGTAGTTCCTCAGTTTAATTATCAACTTAGATCTCCCTTTCCGACTTAGATTCCCTCTTTAACTCTGTGCTCCTCTAAGTCTTCAGGCTCATCGCCTTGAAGTACTCTTTCTATAGCCTTCGGACTTATAGGTTCTTTGGCTCGCTCCTCGTCACCGGCGATACCGCCGCCCCGACTTGGCTGCTACTTAGCTCCTCTCTTCTATACTCTCGACCTCCGGGGACTTACGGCGTACGGCGGTGTTGTTAATAACTTCACTACTGTCCCATTCGTATTCCGCACTTAGACACTGTGTGACCTCTGGCACGGTTACGCGGTGTGCATGATCTTAACAGTTTTGCTTTTCATCAAAGTGGAAACTTATAGCGTATTCATCCTCTCCTTGGTCGCTACTCAACTCATCGAGGAATGAAAATTTCCCTTTGAATCATTTTCACCTGTCGATTTTTCATTATCAGGTGTAACATTCTTTGGTTCATTATATCGTGAAGTATTAATTTGAATGTTTCGACCTTTCTGGCCACGAGGATAGGTTCCTACAGTAACCCTCTTGTGTGAGTTCGGATCGCTGATTGTTATCTCGGAATCTCCGTTTCCAAAGGTCTTAATTTCACTTTCCACCAAGACGTCAAAAGGTCTCCCTAATAACACTTGAAATGGCGCTCTATTCTGTACGTGTAGTTGTAAATACACCGTAACTTCACCAAATTTAAATGGAATATTTCTGGCTAAACCAAGAGTTTGGTTTAATTTTCCACTCGCATCTTGCATTCTGATCGTGAATTCTGGATCCCAAGTAATTCCTAGACCTATAGCTATCAATCGGTCTATCACAACTATCTGTGAACCTTGGTCCAATACACTTTCAATCTCTTCATCTTTATTATTGATTTCAGGAGTAACAGCACGTAATCCATTTGATTGATTTGCTACTACCACTGGATGATCACTATGATCTTCATATGCCACGCTCTGATTAGCGACTATGGCAATGTTCCTTCGTTCATCATCAATGGAAAGGTCTCGTAGAAAACTTTCCACAATGTCTTTCTGCACTATAGATCCCACAGGGATGTTGTTATGACTTTCAGTCAGGACTTCAAACATATCCGCCTGATCCTGCCAAAGATCTTCAATTCTAATGCATGTATCAATCATCTGTACCCTAGATGGATCGTCCAAAATTTCAGTTTCTCCATCTTCGGATAAAGTTGATACGTAGTTATTCGTTTTAGTCCTTGGACAGACTCTTCGATTGCGTATTTTGCGCATAATAATCTTTCTGATAGCAGGTGATAAAGCTGCTAATTCTTCTGTACTCAAATCAACTTTCGCATCGAATATCTTCTTTGCTATATCTTCTTCTACACCTGGCCTCGAGACTTCGTTCCTAATTTTATAGGCTGGAGTATATCCATGACTATCAATTTGATTCGTCTGGTCTCTTGGTACCTTCGTAGGTGTATTAATTTGAATAGGACGATACGTCCTAGGTTGAACATGATCATATGGTCTATGTTCGCTATTAATTTGATTCGTTGGTCTTGACGCAGGAATTAATTTAATAGCATCTTCGTCATCAGATTCACCAACGTCTTCAATCGTGACTGAGGGCTTCTTCGAAGGTCGATCTATGGACTTTGGAGCCTCAAATCTCACTGTTTTCTGATTTCCATTGGTCGTTTCAACCAATTTACCTGGTATTAAACCTGGTTTCTTGGGTATATGCACCCCATCAAATACTAATCGTTTCGTATTTTCATTAAATTGATTTCGTTTTGCTTTCTCACTTTCCTCCGGAGCTACAGCATTGGATCTTAAAGTTCTCATGGACCGATCCTGCTCCTTCATTGGAGTACTTATTTTTTTCCATTTGAACTATCTTGGTTGAACACACGAACATCATCTTCTCGGTGTGCTTCCAAATTCCCAAGTCTATCTGATAGTTCCTCTATTTTTGTCATCCAAACAGCTAAATTGACGTTAGGATTCATCTGCTGGTCCATGACTTTATCATCTTCGTCATCTTCCATGTTTGCAAAATAGGATTCAGCACGATCCCATCCCAAGTCTTTTGCCATTTGTTCAATCTTCTTGTATCGAGGTATATTCGGATCGTCTCGAGGCATTCTAGCGTTGTCTCTTAATTTGTAACGCTTTGAGTCACCTCCTTCAGGCATCATCCAACCTCTTTTCGTAAATTCCAGCAAGTGTGGACATTCATTCATAAAATGATCTGTCGATTTGCACAAGAAACACGCCCACTGAGTTCCATTCGAACTTCTCGGTGTCGTATTTCTTTCAAATCTATTAGATTGATTCGAGGGACCACTCGGTGGTATCGAATTAATCATTCCTTTAGCATTTTCTTTGGCCATCTGTGCCATTACTGCTGTTAACTGCGTCATAATGTCCGCTCCTTCTTTGAAGTGCGACTGTAATGACTTCACAGCTCTAATTTCTTTCATATTTGCCTCCATGAGGTCTTTATTCAACGCAACCATCTGCTGTTGTTCTTCCGTCAATTCCCTTGGTATCAAACTTTCTAATTTAATTCCCAGAAGATCCTTAAATTCGTCTTCCACTTTGGGTTTCAATGCTTGAAGATAGTTTCTATCTGTCTTGGGAACGTCTGCAGCAAACGGTAAATTAATGTGTCCCCTGCTAAATGAATTAGGGTTATTAATTGGTGGGCTCGACGAAGCAATGGAAAGTGTTTGATAGTAGTTATCAAATGAACTCCCAATCATATACTTCTCGGCCGCATTCATTACTTCGTCAATCTTGAAAGGGTCCTCCTTTCGTCTGTCTGACATAGAAGTAACTGATACATCTTTCACAACTGTTTCTAACACGCCTCTCCTTACTTCGGGAGTCATAGGTGCCAAGAACAATCTTACTGCATCACTATTTGTGATCATTTTCGGTTCGTCCATCAGCTTTTTCATCTCAGCGTCGAAGAGGAGTCTGAAGATTCTCATCTTCTCCTGTTCCCCTGCATCAATTGGATTAAATTGATGGACTAATTGTTCAAGCAATAATCTAGATCCTCTTTCGTCTCCTACAGATTGCGGAAACATATTCTTTAGATCCTTTTTAAATTGATCCCAATTCGGGGTCTTTACCGAATCAAAGACTCTTAATGCTTGTCTCGTTTTATAAGACGTCCATTCTAAAGCTAATCTCACTTTAGCCTCGTCAGATGTAATTCCTCCATGCTCAAATATGCTTTCAGTAGCTTCGAACCATGGTATCATTTGACTTGGATCAGTTATATCAAACAATGGTGCTGTCTTATACTTTCTTGGAAGTTTCGCACTGGCTTTATCAATCTCAGCCTTAGCTTCGGCTGACAACGCAGGCATTCCATAATTATTGGTAGTCATTTTGACTGGTTCAATCGTATTACTTGCTTGAGAGATAGTCTGATTTAACGTATCTATCAATCTAGTTGATTCGATCGATGTAGAAGATATTGAAATTGACTCTGGAGCAATCAATTCAATTATATCTTCTTCAATATCAATCGGATTAATTTCTTTTCTCTTCCTTTTCGGATCGAGACTAGATTTCTTCAAATTCCTCGGTAAAGATGTTAGTCTTCCTCGAGATATAGATGATCCTGTTCCTCTAGAAACAGAACTTCCACGCGATGCTTCTGTCGGTATTTGAGAAGAGGATGGACGACTGGATTCGTTCGTAGGGTTTAATAGGGATGTTCGAGCTGATGTGCCGAACGTAGATCTCCCAAATACAACTCCTGCTTTACGATATTCTTCCGGTGTCAATACTCCTGCTTTCTCCGAATTCTTCGAAGTACGCGGTTTTCCTGATGAACTAATGTTGACAGTTCACAGAAATGGTATCACAAAGATCAACACACTTCTACCAAATAATCGAATATAATCCAAACAAACGTTCAATTTAATTTATCAAGCTAATTGTAGCTTCAAAACCACCCCTCGCGGTGGGCTCCAGATAACGAGCTTGCCTCGTTTTTGTGTGAAAGAGAAAGGAAGGAATCTAATGGGCACTCCAACCAACCAATCTAATACACAATATGCGAGTTCACTGCTATCAAATTTATTTAATAGCAAGGGGTAGCGTTGGCAAAGGTTCCGCAAAGCTTTGAGAGCTAAGTACGAAGCTTTGATCAATCAATTTGAATCGTTCTAAGGATTCGATATATTCCTTTGATTAAGGTAGATTCAGCACGATTCGTGCTTTGGTTTGTATTGATTTGGGTATATCAAGAATTGGGGTTTTTGAATCAGAGTAAATTAAAACCGAAACACACAGACCCCTACGGAGGGCTAGAACTATGTGCTGGCACAACCACACAGCGTGATTTGCCCTTAAGACCAACGACTGATCTTAAGTTCGAAGAATACCCAACGACTGGATATACTTCTCGCAGTCACAAGGAGCAGAACACAACGTTCCTATACTCACAAGTGCCGGGCCCGAATGGCTGCTAGCGAAGAGGCTTCAGTCTGGCGGGAGTGTGTCTTTCCTTTTTACGGATTAGCACTGCAACGTCGTCCCAAAATCACTTGTATTCCAGATACATCGGATCGCTATTTATACATACAAAATCTAGAGTCGCACAGTACAATTAATTTAATTACAATAAACGTTCGGAACCGCAAGGAAACCTCTACACTCGGTCAGATATCATTTAATTTGAATCTACATGTCCTTATTTGGTCCATAATTGGTTCCAAGATTCAAGTATACCTCCAAACATAGGTAGGTACTTCGTTATGCATTTAATTTAATTGTTTTGGAGAATGACTCGAATGGTGTTCAACCGTCATTGCGGTTCACACTTACTTCGATCGTTTGTCACCTCGTCCGGAGGCAAATCAGCTCTCCTCGATTCTAATCCTATTAATCTGATTCATCTGGATTAAACTAATTGCTTCTCTCTTTCGATAGACACCCATTGTGCCTACACTCTATCAAGGGAGTTACGCATAGTATTCATTTAATTGCATTCTGCATTATTTTCTACGTCAGGATTCTTTGACATTCATTTGATATGTCTTCGGAGCCTCGCAGTACTTCGATCGTTCCTCTAGTCATTTTCCTCAACCATGCAACTTGATTGGTCTATTAGACTAAATCGCAGTCTTTTAGATTAATGCATGATCTCGTTCTAGAAGGGGTATTCGATAATTCCTGAGTTCTAGAAAGTCATTTCGAGTCAATCCTCGGTTCATGGTCACTTGAGTAAGTTCTTCCAAACTCCTGCCAGTGTAAGGTCCAATAAGAATACCCTTGGTATGTCATACGTGAATGGTCATCCTTCGGATGTAGTCCGAGTCTGGTATAATCCTGCTTGACAAACAGGTAGACTGCTATCCGTAGGTAGTATCGGGGATGGGTAAACTAACCAACTTGTGGTAGTATGGGTATATGGTCCCTTCAACTTATTAGACTGATTCAGTATTGACTTTGACTGTCAATCTGGGTCTCAATTACAGTCCTCTTGATACAAATCTATACGTGAAAATGTCACAATTCACCGCATAGACGTCTAGCCAAAATTTAGGCGTGTCAACGCACTTGACCCCAGAGATCAGCACCACGCCCACAATATCGGTGATAGCTGGTATGACTGCGACTCTCAGCCTTGCCCCACGCGCTCTCCAACTCAGTCCAGAACCCAACTACCATAGAAAATATCACCTTCTTGCCAATTCCCTATCCCCGATTGCCCACTCCTACTATGTCAACTCCTGTCCCTCCTGCCCAGACTACCTCTGCAAATGAACTCATGGCTCAGCTCATTAGACAAGTAGCCAACCTTGCTACAGCCATGGAGGAATGCTCATCCTCCAAGTCCAGCATGAACAAACCCGAGGTATTCAAGGGTAAAGACAGTAATGAAGCACATTGCTTCAATGCTCAATTCCAGAACTGGGCATCAGAACAACCTGATCTCGCCAACAGCCAGGTGAAGCTTATCAAGTCAGCCTTGGGTTTCTTCACAGAAAGCGCTGGAGACTGGGCAACTCCCCACCTGCTACACTTTAGTGCGGAGAATCCCCCCTTTGAAGGCAGTTGGGAGAAGGTCCTTAAAGAATTTGGTCAACAATTTGAATCAATAGACCCGGGTATGGACTTTGCCACCCGGAACCATGTAAGATGTGCACCCCTTCATAAACCAATTGACATTTTTAATATCGACGGAACACCTAACCGAGCCGGACGAATCACCCACTTCGCACGCCTAGCACTCACAGTGGATAATCAGGAGCGATGGATGGACTTCTTGATCACCAACTTAGGAGGTGAAGACCTTATCCTTGGACTTCCCTGGTTACAAAAGGTAAATCCGGAGATTGATTGGGAGAAAGGACAACTTTCAGTAAAACCCCCTCGAGTAACTATAGAAGAAGTCCAAGATGAGGAGATTTCATACCCCCACCTAGCTGCTGCTAACACAGAGAGCCCCATCCCTGAACTCCCAAACCCCGAACCTCCTCACTTGGAGGCGCCACTGGCAGCGACCCTTGAAGAGAGTGAACCAGCCACGGTGGAGGAATCTCCGATACACCGAATCTGGGCCAATCACAAAACCCGTCGGGCATGGGTTAAAGCAGGAATCCTAGATGAACAGACCGAGGAAGTGTGGTGTGCGGCGGGATTCACTTACTCCCAGCAGCTAGCAGAGGAAGCCAACCGAGACAAACCTGTTAAAACCTTTGCAGAAATGGTCCCTGAGCAATACCGTGAATTCAGAAAGGTCTTCTCAGAATCCGCCTCCGAACAATTACCTGCCCATCAACCCTGGGACCATACAATCGATCTCTTGCCTGGAGGACCGGCAACCATGCGCACCAAGATCTACCCCATGTCCCTAAACGAGCAGGAGGAGCTGGATCGCTTCCTGGAAGAAAATCTGCGGAAAGGTTACATTGTTCCCTCTAAATCACCCATCTCGTCCCCAGTCTTCTTTGTAAAGAAGAAGGATGGGAAACTCCGTTTCGTACAGGACTACCTGAAACTGAACGAATACACTGTGAAGAACCGCTATCCCCTCCCCTTGGTTGCTGATATTATTAGTCGACTTCAAGGGGCCCAATATTTCACCAAGTTTGACATCTGCTGGGGTTATAACAACGTCCGGATTAAGGAAGGTCATGAATGGAAAGGAGCCTTTGCAACCACACGAGGGCTGTTTGAGCTTAAGGTTATGTTCTTTGGTCTCACCAACTCCCCTGCAACGTTTCAAGCACTTATAAATGCCATATTTGCAGACCTTATAGCAGCTGGAAAGGTAGCAGTTTACCTTGATGACATCCTCATCTTTAGCAGTGACCTTCAGGAGCACTGACAAGTGGTACGGGAAGTACTAACCCGGCTGGAGAAGCATGACCTGTACCTACGACCAGAGAAGTGTGAATTTGACCAGAGAAGTGTGAATTTGAACAGCAACAGATTGAATACCTAGGCCTTATTATATCGGAAGGGGAGGTGAGAATGGATCTGGTAAAGGTAGCTGCAGTTCGCGACTGGCCAGCCCCCACTAACCTTCGAGAGCTACGAGGGTTCCTTGGATTTGCTAACTTCTATCGGCGCTTCATCCGGAACTTTGCGAGGATAGCCAGGCCCCTGAATGACCTCACTCGGAAAGACATATCCTTTGCCTGGATGAACACCCAGCAGAAAGCATTCAACACCCTCAGAGAAGCCTTCATCTCTGCACCCATCTTAGCCCTGTGGACTTCAGACAGACCGACCTGAATTGAGGTAGACGCATCAGGCTTTGCTACCGGCGGCGCCCTCATGCAGCAGCAAGAGGATGGCCAATGGCATCCTGTTGCTTTTAGATCAGCCTCAATGCAACCAGCGGAACAAAACTATGAGATCTACGACCGGGAAATGCTAGCCATCATAGAAGCATTGAAGGACTGGAGGAACTTCCTGGAGGGACTACCCCAGCCATTCGACATCATCACTGACCATTCCAACCTCGAGTTTTGGCGCACAGCACAAGACCTCACCCGTCGACAAGCTCACTGGGCTCTATACCTCTCACGATTTGACTTCCACATGATCCATTGCCCCGGTAGAACAAACACTCAGGCAGATGCTCTCTCTCATATGGCAGCCCACCAGGTACTCGACAATGAGGATAATCGACAGCAGACGGTCCTTAAGCCCAACCATTTCACCAAAATTGCAGCCTCTATTCTATGGAACCCCCTGAAGGATCGCATCCGGAAAGCCTCACAGCGGGAAGCACAGGTACTGGAAGGTCTCAAAACAGTCAAAGAGCATGGACTACAGCGCTTGGCTAATGGGATCGCCGAATGGGAGGAGGACAACGGTCTAGTCTATTACCGAGGACGAGTATACATACCCGCAGACGATGACCTATGCACGGAAGTACTGCGTCAATGCCACAACCATCCCACGGCTGGACACCCTGGACTCCATGGAACCCTCGATCTAGTTAGCACCCACTTCTGGTGGCCAACATTGCGCTCCTTTGTGGAGAAATACGTAGAGGGATGCGAGACGTGCACACGCAAAAAGATCCAACAACACCCATGAGCTGTAACGCAGCCATTAGACGTACCTTCGGGTCTATGGGAAGAGGTAGGAGTGGACCTGATAATGCAACTGCCTAACTCCCAAGGATACGATGCAGTCCTAGTTTGCACGGATCTCTATGGGAAACAAATTCATGCCCTCCCATGTACTAGCTCCATCACTGCGGAAGGCATTGCTGACATCTACTACAGAGAAATCTTCTGTCTCCATGGGCTCCCTCTTCACTTCAAGTCCGACCGCGGGCCTCAGTTTGCAGCTAAACTCATGCGATCCCTACTTGCTAGACTGGGAATAAAATCAGACCTCACATCCGAGTATTGTCCTCAGTCTAATGGTCAAACCGAACGCGCCAACCAAGAAGTAGAAAAATACATTCAACTCTACGTAGGTCGTCGGCAGGATGACTGGGCAGAACACCTTCCCATGGCGGAGTTCGTAATCAATTCGCGAACCCACTCTGCACTAGGCATGTCCCCATTTGAGCTAACCTATGGATATCTCCCCCTGTTCAACATCCCAGTGGGACAATGCAGCGGGATCCCAGCTGTAGATGACTACATACGGATACTCCGAGAAGCCCGACAGGATGCAGGGGCCGCCTTGCACTTAGGAAAAAAGCAGCAAAAAGAGGGATACAAGCGAGGGAAATGGAAAGCTCACCAGTTTAAAGTCGGAAATTTTGTTTGGCTCAGCGCGGAGGACATCAACCTCCAACTATCCAGTGAGAAACTCGGAGATCGGCAGCTTGGACCTTACCGAATCTTAGAGAAGATTGGACCCTGGACTATTGCCTTGACCTCCCGATCTCCCTCGACCGCATTCACCCCGTCTTTCATGTCGACAAACTCTATCCCTGGAAAGGTAACATCATCAATGGAGAAATACCAACACCACCAGAGCCGGTCTACCTAGAAGATGAAGACGAGCTGGAGTACGGAGTTGAGGAGATTTTGGACAGTCGGGTTCGGTGGAAGAGGTTGGAATACCTGGTTAAGTGGAAGGGTTACGATGCAGGACATAACTCATGGGAACCAGCACCCAACCTCAGCCGTGCGCCAAAGATCGTTTGAGCATTTCACAAGAAACACCCTCAGCAGCTAAAGCTTGACCATTGAGGGCAATGGTCATAAGGAGGGGGGTAATGTCATGAAGTACGTAGCCCCTATCATTTTCCTTTTCTCACTGTCTCTACGCCCTTATTTGTACGATACATCACTCCATCACTTTCACGTCCCACCATTGTCAAACTCTCATCGATTACTGATCCACCTGACCCCCTTCATCGATTACTGATCCATCAGTTACCCTTCTCCTTCTACCGGCTTCCGCCACCTTCTTTATTCTCAAGCTGTACAGTATTACATCGTCAGTTCTCGCAGACCGGATTGTGTTTATAAAGCCAGCCCCCCACTACCTGGTCCCTTATCTTGACCTCTCTGTCATTATTTTGGGACCAGGTACATGCTTATTTACTAGTACTTACAACTACGATACTAATATAACTCTGTCATTATCTTGGGACCAGTCTGTCTCTGCTCCACTTAGTTGTTCCGCATTATCACTCTGCTTCAGTCGCTCCGCCTCCCTGCTCCGCTTAGTCACTCCATCACTGCCGCTTTGTGACATATTCCATCAATTCAGCCCTAAAGTATGAGCTTCCTATTTAGGCTCTTTCTCATAGAGGATACAGTTTACAGAATAACTAAGTCAAAGACCACAGCCATAGAGGAGACTCTCAATCTTCCAACTACTGAAATGAATCTATGACTATCAGAATAGGTACTGAAATTTACCCTCAAGTTATATTTATGCCTGTACATGGTACACTATCCTATTCATCTCATCTGCTTAGCTATGTCACAACCTAGCTGCTTTTAATTTGTATGATCATTTGTATCCTAATATAGATAGATGCAACAATTGTACATAGTTATGATTCAGAAATATGCCACAAACTTCTTCTGTGCTGCATACTTGATCACTTGTCCAAGTACTGTATTAATTGATCTCTGTGCAGCATCATTGACCAGTTGGTAACACAATGATCTTTGAGAGTGGTTGAAAGGGGCCTAAGAAGTGCAAATTATCTACATCAAAAATCTGGATACAATTTGGGTTGAGGCTTACAAAGAAGACTTCCATCTGGATGGTCTGGTTCATTGATCTGCTGTGCACCTGTCCCGAGGAAGTGTCCATTTGAAACAGGGAATAATGGTGCAAAGAATCCTAATTGCAAAACATGGATATTTGGCTATTTGCAAAGAGCAGCTGAGAGTGCTCTCAGCTATGCTCAAGTGATTAGCTAAGGGTCCTTTCAAAGGTAATGTTGGAAACAAGCAAAGAAGATATCCCAGGGGTTATGACTTCAGAGGACACAATTATCTGGAATTGTGCATGTTCAATTTTTCAACCTTCGCAAAAGTCATCAATTACACCGCGGGCAAACTGAAGGGCACTTGGATCCGAGGTGCCTTAATGGCACCTCAGTTGACATCTTGGTGGGCACCTCATGATCTGCTTACTATCATTCATCACAGTGATCCAATTGATCCAGAGTTAGATAAATAGATAAGCTGAGGACAAATCGATAAACTACTTTTTTGCCCTTCCTTCAGCTCATCAACATTAACAAGAAGTGTTGGCACATTGCAAGTAAACTCAACAATGCCACCAAGGCCAAAGGTGATATGTACTTGTAGTAACTGTTCTGTAAGACCTGGGTCGAAATAGGTCTTAGGGTAGGTGTTGGTATGGGGAGGTTTATGTTGTAGCGTGCTAAGAGCAGGCTGGAGCTCGAAGGGAGCTACGAGAACCGCGACCGAGGACTGGAATGACCTAGTAGTGGCTAGAACGATGAGATGGTGACCCTTGAAGGGGTTCCTAAGAGGTCCAGGGAGGTCCCTAAGGCGTAGGGAGGTTAAGAAGGGGTACGGGACCGTACGATATTGCGTAGTAGGAGTTGTACTCGCTAGAACGTCAATATAGGATAGAGTAGGTCGTAGGTGTGGATGGGTCTCGAGGGTATAAGCTCCCGAGAAGGGATGTGCCGGGGAGGGTAGGTCCCCGGGGCTAGGCTCGAGGATAGACGTCCTCGAGTGTAGGAGGTGGTAACGGAGAAGCAGTACGTAGTTCGACGTGGGAAGTAGCTTCGACGTTACCTAGATCGAGGTCCCGAAGCTTATAGAATAGCTAGGGAGCTCGAAGTGGTTTTGGGGGGTTAGCTCACCAAGGCGGTAGGCGTTGGGGAGCTTTAGTACTGTTCGAGGGAGCTCGGAAACTCACTCGGATTGCTTAGACGTGAAGTAAAAGCGTGTATTGGATCGTGTAGACGATCACGGAGACGATAGACAAGACTTGAGAGAAACAGAGATAGAGAAATAGAGAGTAAAGAGAATTCCGTATAGGTAGCAGGTACAAGGGGACAGGGACTGGACCTATGTAAAGGGTGTGTGTTCAAAATATACCAAGCTGGGGCTTGGGGACATTGCGGTACTACTTAAATAGGTACGGGAAGTGAACATGGGAGCATTCAGGGAATCTGGTATGTGTGAGGTAACTGATCGAGATTAGGGCTAAATGGAGCTTGTTGCGGCGGACGGTCTATGGAATGATGTATCATGGGAACTCGGTATGTATTGTTGAGGCTGGGTTGAGGCGGGGAGACTTATGGAGGACCCGGGAGGCCCTGGGAGGAGTGAAGCAGTTCTGGGGAGTTAAGAAAAGGAGGGGGGAGGTCCCTCAGAGTCGGTCGGGGTTATGGGAGGTAGGTCAGGGCATGACATGTTCCAACCTTACCTGTGAAAACACACATGGAATCCATGTTCCAGGTCAAAGAGTCAGTCCACAAACCCGGATTGAGCACATGAGAAAGGATAAAGAGTTCAAGGAGTCCAAGGGGCAAGGAGCCAATCCTTCCGCCTCAGATTCAAGAGAGAGATCTGTGAAAACTGTGTTAACATTTGATGACTCACATACCATCCATGGAACATCGTTCTCATATTACCAACCGCTATCTCACTATCATGTTATCAGTCTCACCACCGTGTTATCAATCTCACCATCGTGTACTATTACTATAGGACTACCAGTAGGATACATTGTATTGTACTTCTTTTCTCTCTCGCTATGTCTAGCTGTAACATGACATCGTCTACCTTGGACTTGTATATAAACCTGTAGTATTTACCTCGTTGAATAAGCAGTCCTCTCTACTCTCTCATCATCTGATCTGTGTGATCAACTATAGTGCTGTGTGCACTCTACTCATCACTGCCATTGCTGCCGAATATAACGTGATTATATTCTAACAAACTGGTGGTGCCCAACTATTAGAGGAGATTGAGATTACTTCTCAAACCCCACAAATCTTTGACCTCAGTGCAGGTGACTGAGTACTATAATACTTCCTTGTTTGTGAATTCTGACCTCTTCAATCTCCAGTTATAGAACCTGTATTTGAAATGTGTTGGCTTCTGGCTGTTTGGCTCAGTCTCTGTGCTGGTGTTAGCAGGAAAACAGTCAACACAGTTTTGAAATGTCTCCATTTCATTATCACAACAATTGTGACTCTCATATATATTTCCCTCCAGACTTCAGGTCACAGACTTGCCACTGCAACTCCTATGGTTAATATACCAAAGGATATCCGCACTATTTACAAACACACTCAACTAGACCCTGAACTTATCCACATTTTTTTGCTGTCCATCATGTTTCACTCAATATCCAGCAGATTCCACTCTCCGAAAGTGCACTTGGAGGAAATCACCTAAATCAAAGCCATGTAATACTGACATGTGGACTAGTTGGCATACTAAAACTGGATTGAAAAGCATACCAAAATGTCTTTACACCACTCAAGGTCTTGGTTCATGGCTTAAGTTCTTTCTGAATAGGCCAAAAATTGATGAATGCTTGTCTCAAGCATTTTCCAAGTTGCAAAATCCAAACCCCATTTATCAGGACAAAATGTATGATATTCAAGAAAGCCCAGCTTGGCAAAGTCTCTGGGGCTTTCTCACTTCCAAATATCACCTTGTTTTTGCAGTGTACATTGATTGGTTCAATCCTTACACCAACAAAATTGCAAGTAATGCAATCTTTTCTCCCATTGAACTACTGTTTTTAACAAGTGATTTTTCCCAAGGAAAAGTTGTGTCCTGTGGAGCCATTATACTTTACTGCTTGAATCTGCCACCAGAAATTCAATTCCTGTCTGAGAATGTCTTTATTATTGGAATGATGCCTGCACCACATAGTCCTACTATATGGACAATTTCACATATTCTTGTCTCTTTCCAGAGAGCTATTGCTGAATTCGATCTTCCTGGCAAAATAATTCCTACACACTCACATCCTGGTGGAATCATTGTAGCAATCAGGATTATCCCATTGATTGCTGACTTACAAGCCATCCGGAAGGTTGCTGGCTTTCTATCCCATGCTGCAGATTTATTCTGCTCTTTTTGTAACTGTCATAGAGATGATATAGAAGACCTTGACTATAACTCCTGGCAAATGCATGATGGGGCAACTGTCCATTCTCAAGCAGCTGAATGGAAAAATCTTGTTACTGTTTCAGCCAAAGAAACACTTGCAAGATAAACTGGAGTTTGGTGGACTCCAATGCATGATTTTTCATACTGGAATCCTACTAAACATGTTGTGCTTGGCTTTATGCATAACTTTTTGGAAGGTGTTCTTGCTTACCAGCTTAGAGCTTTATGGGGTATTGGACATACAAAAGAAATGGTCAAGAAGATTGCTCAGATTCTTGATGATGAAAGCAGCTAAAGTGTTCATACTGAGGGATACATTCAAGAATCTCAAGATCTGGAAAATGAAGCTGAACAGGCTAGCCAGCATGGAAGTGCAACTGGATTAACTGAAGATTTCAATGATATGGATGTGGATGATATAGGGGATGTTGGAAGACCTCTTCCTCTTTTGGCCGATTCTTTCCATGTCCACGTGACTCACACTACATAGTTCGTTTTTCGCACGACGCTTTCCCTCAGCTGTTTAGATCCTTGTCGGACTACACTGAGGGTAAGCCAGATTCATTCATTATACCTATATTACCAGATACTCATTAGCTATTCTTAGCTCCTTTTGTTCCTTGTATAGGTACAATATTAGCTGTTTAGATCCTTGTCGGACTACACTGAGGCTCCTTTTGTTCCTTGTATAGATTTGACCTCCAAGAGGTTATGGGTTTTCCCTAGGTCTTTCATACATCGAACGAGTTCGAACCACTTTTGCGGCGTTCTTCCGCCAACAGCTCAACATTTCATTTCTTCACTGACGCGTTTTTCCTCGCTTAACGAGATTAATCTCCGGAATCAATAATCGCTGCCGCGGATGAATACTGACGATCAGGGATCCAGAATGGATCTTACAGTTCTGGTCCATCGCGATCCACCTCGGACCCAGTCGATTCCATACCAAACGCCGGTTTCTGTCCCATTTCGTCCCACCCAACATACACCAGCATATATGCGTGCAAATTCTCATGCCACATCACCGATGGATACGGGACCGGGACAATTGATCCACAATTTTTCTCCTTCTCATTCACTTCATTCTCTTTCTCATCCCAGAAATTCTCCAATCCATACCAGTACTGTTCCATCGCTTCCGTCTTTTCCTTCTGTACCGACAATTCCTCAATCCATTTCAGAAACTTGGCATAATCGTATTGTTCCCGCTTTTCACCATCTTTCTCACAACTTCACAACTCAGAATATGTTTCATTATCGCCCGTTGCCTTCTGCCCCTGTACCTTCCTCGAATACCTTTATTCCTGAATCCTATACTCCTCTTGACTCTCCCAACTTTTTACCTATTAACTTTGTACGATCTCCTGTCTCGGTCCCACCGGCCTCTGTTCATCTTCCATCCCGCGTTGGTTCACGTATGGATCAGAATCATATCGTCGAACGAACACCATCACGTATCATGCACCAACCAAGGCCTCACCGCATCGTGGACATTGATCATATATCTACTACCGCTCAACTTATTCCAGAAACTCAGAGTGCACCGGCGATCTTGTCGGAATTCCCGCAGGAGATTCACCATCTGCTTCATCACCATCCTACCATACCACCACATTGGGTACCACCGCCATCCCACGCACCTGCCAATTACCCGTATCCCATGTATTACACTCCATATCCGATTTACCAGAACCCTCAGCCACGACTCGAATCACCACGTTCAACGACCCCGAAATTTAAAATCGAGTACTCTTCTATCCATGCGACCTTCCTCGCCACGATTAAAGATGCTGACTCCCTGAAAGATCGTAAATCTTGGGTAAAATGGAACGAGGGTGTATGGCAGGCCGTCGCCGATGGTTTTGTTCTAGGACATATTTGCGATGAACCTCCTCACGGGACTCCTTGGACGGAATGGAACACACCCTTAATCCGCCCTACTGTCCCTTCTCAACCTACCCGAAAGGAAATCGAGGCTCGTCTCAAATGGGACAAAAATGATGGATGGGTTTCTTCAATCTTGACAGCGCGTTTGTCGGACGAGGCACGCAATCACCTCCCACCTATGATCGATGACCGAGGAGAACGCCGTACTGCAAGACAGATCTACCTTCGTCTAAAGGCGGCATACCAAGCTGCCCCCGACAGGAAAGCTTGTTTACGCATTCAAGATGAACTTCTCAACTCTCAAATCCATGGCATGGACATTGAGAAATTCAATCTAAAATGGAGTTCGACTCTCACCACCTTACAGAACTACGGATATGACATCCCCTGGGACACTTTAATCTTGAAATACATCTCGAAGTTGCCGTCAGGTCCTCGATACGTTTACCTTAAACAAACGCTTGAAGAGGATTTTGATCAGCCGGGAGTTATACCGAAAAGGGACCTATTTGATAAGTTTGCTATTCGTTTGGAGAACACGCGTAACAGGGAACTCCTTGACCTTGCCGATTCTGGGGGTGGTACATACAACCGTCGCTTTCAACGTAACGGAACTGGAGGAACACCAGATAAACCGCCAGATCAACAGAAACCGAAGGACTCACAAACTGTGTCGAAGCCCAATGCCAAACCGACTGCTTATGTTACGACCACTACTTCTTCCTCTCCGAACACTACTTCCAAGATTGAACCTGTGGATACTGTAATTTCTGTACCTAGTATTACCTCGACTGCTAATACAACTGTTTGTTCCACGTACCCTGCGCGACGACTTAAACCATTTGCGGCCTTACTTTCCTCCTTTCCTAGTTCTCCACTGCCAATACACTGTTTGGAGGACAACAACCCAATCACATTCTCATCCATTCCCCAGAAAACTCAAACGCTATTAGATTCTGCATGCACGAACCACATTATCAACGACCGAAGATTCTTCTTCACTTTCGATGAAGATGGAGCTCTCGCTGTCCAAACAGCCAACTCGGGTATCTTATCTACCAAAGCTTCGGGAACCTGCTACTTTGAGATGCAAGTTGAAGGGACAAACGACCAATTGATATTGGAAATGCATGACTGCCTATATGCTCCTGACACTCCGGTGAACCTTCTATCTGTGGGCGCGATGCTCGAACATGGCTTTACCTTCACTATAACTCCAAAAACGGTACAAATCCATCCGGATCCAGATTGATTCACCATTGCCGATGTCATTCGAAGGCTATGCGTTCTACGAGGCAAATTCTTACTACCCAAAGACGGAACCTCTGACTTTATACATATCGCAATGCCCGTATTCCTTCCACGGACTCCGAATGGTGCACTGTTTCATGAGCGTTTTGGGCATCCTGGTATCGACCTCACGAACGAACTCCTAACAGGATCTTCTGCAGAGGGACTCGAAGAATGGAACGGGACGAAAATGCGAGGTATTTGTGATTCTTGTCTAAAGGGTAAACACCCTCGATTCCCATATCCGTATCATGGCAATCGTGCATCCAAACCACTCGAACTGATTCACACGGATACTTGTGGACCTATTGGCACGCTTTTGAATCACCAAAACTCACACTTCAATATCATTCTTGATGACTATACGAGCACATTATCAGGTGGTTGTTTCACGAAGAAAAACCAAGCCCTACGTATAATCAAATCAACAGTTTCGACCTGGGAGAATGTTATGGCACCTCACAAAGTCAAAAACATACGGCTTGATGGGGCGAAGGAATTTCATGGTAAAGAAGCTACGGCATACTTCGAAGACAAAGGCATACTGGTACAACAAACAGCCGCATATTCTCACCAACAAAACGGGAAAGCAGAATGTTGGGTTCGTATCATTGAAAACGATGCAATGACAATGTTAGTTCACTCAGGTTTGCCCTTACAATTTTGGGAAGACTCTGTTCGGACTGCAATATATGTTCGTTTCCGCTTACCAACTAAAACCCTTCCCGACAACAAAACGCCATACGAAATGGTCCACAGACGCCCACCGAACCTATCACATCTTCGCGTATGGGGGTGTCAATGCTGGATCCAGGTTTCTGAAGATATTCGACTAAAATTCGGTGATAAAATGTTAGAAGGTATATTCGTAGGCTATGAGGACAATCGTGTTGGATGGTGGGTTCGCGATACTAATGGGAAGGAGCATTTTTCTGACCAGGTTGTATTCAATGAATCTCAATTCGGTCGACTCCGCAGCCCACGTTCATCAACTAATACAATGACCATTATTCCAACATCTCCCCGACCTCCTCCATCAACAAACCCTACAACTCAAGTGCCGAATCCACCGAATGGTCCTCGACCCCAACGTACGACGAAATTAACAGAACGAGGAAAAGAATGGCGTGAAGGTATCCAACAATGCAATGAACTACTTCAAGAACGACGGATTAACGATGGTCTCCCTCCTACTCGTGATGCTCAACTTGATCTAGACATTGTTGGTTGTTCACTTGCCTGTTGAATACTCGAAGACAATTTTGAATGCATAGACGATGATTCTGAATTCCTTTTTGCAGCTCTTGCAAACATTCCCAGCCCGTTTAATCCCATAAAACCGAACTCAACATCGACATCCAAACCACAAAATTTCGATCTCAAAAAGGCGCCATCCACCCGTCGAGAAATGTTATTGAGACCTGATCTCAACGAATGGCTCACAGCTGAGGAAAAGGAAATTTCCGGATTATTCGACTTAGGAGTATTCGAAGAAGTACCGATTTGTCCAAAGGGCAGATTCCCGATTGGTCTAAAAATGGTATATGATCTCAAGATCGATGGAACGAAGAAAGCTAGACTTGTCGCACAAGGTTTCACCCAACGCCCCGAAGATTATGGGAATGTCCATGCACCAGTTACCAGGATGGTTTCCTATCGAATCGTGATGGCGTGGACTGCTAAAATGGATCTAGAATTGTTTTCTTTTGACGTTAAACAAGCATTCTTGAATGCACCGCTTGCCGAGGAGATCTATGTTAAACAAATCCCAGGCCGACCCATTGCGAACCATCCCAACG
The DNA here is from genome assembly GCA_028011325.1 of Lentinula lateritia. Taxonomy (NCBI): domain Eukaryota; kingdom Fungi; phylum Basidiomycota; class Agaricomycetes; order Agaricales; family Omphalotaceae; genus Lentinula; species Lentinula lateritia. The sequence goes on along the minus strand of JANVFT010000160.1, from coordinate 21,982 downwards.
CGGTATATCGTTTACGCCGCGCACTCTATGGTCTTCATCAGGCTTCAGCGGCATGGTACTCGATGTTATGCAAGGCGCTTGATGCAATTGGATTCCAGCGGTGTGACTGCAATAATGCTGTCTTTATCGGCCGATGGTCAATATCACCCGACCCCTCTATCTCGATGCCCACTAACGGTGACCCCCTTATAATGCTTATTCCTGTCCACGTCGATGACGGACTAGTATCCACGAATTCTATTGAACTATACCAATGGTTTATCATCCAAATCAACTGCCGATTCAAGGTTATCGATTTAGGACCAACGTCGACTTTTCTTGGAATTAGAATATACCGAGACCGTTCACGACATCTCTTATGGCTATCACAGGAATCATATGTCGAAGACCTCTTGGAACAATATGGACTGACAGAGTGCATCACTCACGATCTTCCACTGCAATATAAGTTTGATGGTCCCGATCCAAATTCTTCCGTTTACGCTGATGTAGACCCTGAATCGTTGACAAAAATCTACCAGGCCCTCATCGGATGTCTACTGTTCCTTGCACTTTGCACACGTCCGGATATAGCCTACACCATCATGTTTCTCTCACAATTTAACTCAAAACCTTCTCCGAGACACCTCATCGCGGCAAAGGGTACTCTCAGTTACTTGGCAAAAACTCGAACGTGGTCCCTACAGTATGGGGGTGATCACCGGACTGACCTCATTAATACTCTTGGTATAGGATCGGATACGATGGCGCTCTCTGACGCTGATTGGGGAAGTAATTCAATGGATCGAAAATCGATTTCGGGTTTTTGTAAGACCCGGGTCAGAATAGGTCTTAAAGTGGGTTGTTGGTATGATGAGTTTACGTTGTAGCTTGCTAGGAGCAGGCTGGAGCTCGAAGGGAGCTACGGAAACCGCGACCGAGGATGGGAATGACCTAGTGATGGCTAGAGTTGAGAGATGGACCCTTGAAGAGGTCCCTGTAAGGTCCAAGGGGGGTCCCTAAGGCGTAGGTAGCGAAGGTGGAGGTATGGAACCTAGTAGCGTTGCGTAGGAGGAGTTGTACTCGCTAGAACGTCAACGTAGTATTGAATAGGTCGTAGAGGGAATATGTATAGAGCGTGTGAGCTCCTAAGGATGTATACGCCCGGGGTGGTAGGTTCCCGGGGACTGAACTGGAGGATGGTTGTCCTCGAGTGTGGGAGGTCGTAACGGAGAAGCGATACGTCGTTCGACATAAGAAGTAGCTTCGACGTTACCTAGATTGAGATCCCGGAGCTTAGGAAGCAATGGGGGAGCTCAAGGAGGTATTGGGGAGGTTGGCTCTCCAAAGCGTTAGGCGTTGGGGAGCTTTAGTATTGTTCAATGGAGCTCGAAGACTCACTCGGGTGGCTTAGACGTGAAGTAAAAGCGTATATTCGATCGTGTAGACGATCGTCGAAACCGTAGACAAGAATAGAGAGAAACAGAGATAAAGAAATAGAGAGTAAAGAGAATTCCGTATAGGTAGCAGGTACAAAGGGACAGGGACTGGACCTATGTAAAGGGTGTGTGTTCAAAATATACCAAGCTGGGGCTTCGGGGCATTGCGGCGCTACTTAAATAGGTACGGGAAGTGAACAAGAGGACATCTGGAGACATGAGGCAGCTAATCTGAGGGAGGTAATCGAGATTAATACTTAAAGGGGTTGGCGGTTAGGAGGGTTCTGTATGTGTGCCGGGTTGGGGGACGTTTGAGTAGTTAGGAATCTTGGGGAGGTATATGGCGATTTGGGGAGGTCTGGAGGCGGCGTCGGAGGTTCCCAGGAAGGGGGGGATGAGAGAGGATGAGAAAAGAAGGGAGGCATTACTTGGATCGAAGGGGACGGAGGAGGTTGCGGTTTAGAGCCGATGCATGACAGTTTTGGTATATTTCTTTTCGGTGGTTTGGTCGCATGGTCCGCTTCGAAACAGAAGAGTATTGCATTATCATCAACAGAGGCAGAATACATGGGCCTAACACATGTCCTGAAGGAGTTACTCTGGGTTCGAGTATTCACTGCTTTAATCTCCCTTCCCATTCCACATCCTTTTCCCCTAATTTCTGACAACCGTGCTTCTATTGATATTGCTAATTCACGCTCCGTTTCCAATCGCTCCAAACACATTGATATTAGATACCACTTCATCCGGTCACATATTGAAGACGACTCAATCACCACCATTTGGTGTTCCTCTCTTGATATGATTGCTGACATTTTTACTAAATCCTTACCTACAGATTTACACTACAAACATTCTCTATCGCTTGGTCTCGTACCACTACCTACTGTTACTTGACCACTCCATTCATCGGTGGGGGTGTGTTGGAAGACCTCTTCCTCTTTTGGCCGATTCTTTCCATGTCCACGTGACTCACACTACATAGTTCATTTTTCGCACGACGCTTTCCCTCAGCTGTTTAGATCCTTGTCGGACTACACTGAGGGTAAGCCAGATTCATTCATTATACCTATATTACCAGATACTCATTAGCTATTCTTAGCTCCTTTTGTTCCTTGTATAGGTACAATATTAGCTGTTTAGATCCTTGTCGGACTACACTGAGGCTCCTTTTGTTCCTTGTATAGATTTGACCTCCAAGAGGGGAAGAGTCAAGCAATTATGATAAAGAACATGACCCAACTCCTACTCCACAATTGTTTATTTCTCTTGATGATGGGGAAGATGAAATGAATGAAGATTTTGTTCCACAGGATATTGAAACAGCTTTCAATTTTACACCTGATCAATTAGGCAACATCCAGAATTGCATACAATATATCTTGCTTCCTGCTTCTAGTGATTGTCCACCCAGAAACCTGGGAGAAGCCAGCCATGGAAAACTCAAGGCACATGCATACTTTTCACTGTCATATTACCCCTGGTCATTCCAGAGCTATGGTGGAGAGGCAATGAAACAGAGATAAGAAGGCTTCAAAGCTTTTGTGATTTAGTTGTTGCTACCAATGTCATATGTGCATAGTCAACCTCAAATGTGGAGGCAGATATTTATATGGATCACTTTGTTAAGTATCATGTTTCAATACAGGAACTATATCTTGGGTTCAGTTCCATGCCAGATCATTATTATGCAATGAAGTCTGCATGTAAAGGAAGGTTGGAGGGCCTGCTTCATGACAACCAGTTTACAAATCCTGCAACACAGAAGTTAGTCAAAATTCTAGAACCCAGGGATGTTTTTGCATTCATGTCCACACCTGAAACCATGACTGGATCACAGATTGCTCAGGCTTTGAGTGATGGAGAACCTCTGAGCAAAACTCATTATGCTATCCTTCTTAAATACATGAATAACTCTGGCAGGGAATACAAGTTACAAGGCTGTAGTTTACGGCAGACTTGTCCTTATGTAGGTCGCGTCATGCTATTTTGCTTCACTTACTTGGAAGGAGTTTGTCCATATATGGTAATCAGTCACATTCTGTTGGAATACATTCATTTAAATGTGACTGTCACGGGATATCACGGGACTGTCACTCTCTGTCACAATTACTTTTTCTTGTCTCATTCGGTTACTCCCTGTTATCCCATAGATAGTTCAAGTTGTTTTAAATTTACTTTTATTCTGCTTTTCTCAAAAAATCAATGTGGGCACCTGAAAGGCACTCCTGTTTTTTGATTCCATAATATTCAATTGATATTTAATAACCCATAAGGAAGGAGCCGAGTTTTTGCCATGCACGGTGGTGCAGTGGCCTGCAATCACATGTCAGCATATACCAACTCTCGCTAGCTATCTGGAACTTTGATTCTTCCAACAAGAGCTAAATGTCACTCCCAAATCCCATTCAACAACACTACTTTCAGCTGTACCAAATCCCATGAAGGACAAAGTCATATCCAATTTTATGTTCCAGGTGGATTCAGAGGTACCTGGGGAACAGGATATATTGAGGCTATTTGGGAGCTTCCCCTTGAAGGTATAAAACAATGCTTTTTGCTGGTACAAAAGCATCAAGCATTATCTCCTGCTCAAAACTTCAAGAGTCCTTATCACCACTTTCCTTGCTTACTGCTGAAGACAAAGCTAGTTAGAGAAGCACCTTCTGATCATATCTATATCCTTGAACCCCAGCATATCATCACCCATCTCAGTGTATATAAACAACCTAAGGGGACATATGGGATTCAGTCAGACATGTTAGCTATTTGTTGGGCATTAAACCGAGGACGTAGATACAAAATGATGGACATTTAGGGAGCTTTAGTATTGGTCAAGGGAGGTTGAGGACTCACTTGAGTTGCTTAGATGTGAAGTGAAAGTGTATATTGTGTTAGAATATAGTCACGTTATATTCAGCAGCAATGGCAGTGAGAGATAGAGTGCACACAGCACTGTAGCTGATCACACAGATCAGACGACAAAGGAGTAGAGAGGACTGCTTGTTCAATGGGGTGAATACTACAGGTTTATATACAAGTCCAAGGTAGATGATGTTATGTTACAGCTAAACATAGCAAGAGAGAAAGTGTCAAGTCCATGCCTCAGGACCCCATTCTGCTGCTCGGTATTCCAAAGATCTACCTTTTATTGTAATCTTGTTCTTATTGTTCTTTCTTGCTACACATACCCTTTCATTCTAGTCTCTCCTTATTGTCTTTTACCTTACCCTGCAGGACTACACGTATAGCCCCTAGTAGTTAGTCTGGCGCTCTGCACCGTTGCGCCGATCCGTAGATATAAATACTGCCTATACGTCCTCAGTTTAATTATCGACTTAGATTCCCTTTCTAACTCAGGCCATCTCTTAAGTCTTCAGGCTCACCACCTTGAAGCACGCTACTATAACCTTAGGACTTATAAGTTCTCTGGTTTGCTCCTTGTCACTGGCATTACCGCCGCTCCGACTTGGCTGCTCCTAGTCTCTCTCCTCACTACTCTTGATCTCCGGGGACTAATGGCATAACGGCAGTGTTGTTAATAACTTCACTACTGTCCCACTCAACCTTCCGCTCTTAGACACCTGTGGCCTCTGGCACGGTTACACGGTGTACATGATCTTAACAGAAAGGAAGTACAATACGATGTATCCTACTAGTAGTCTTATAGTAATAGTACATGATGGCGAGACTGATAACATGGTAGTAAGATAGTGGTTTGTAATATGAGAACAATGTTCCATAGATGGTATGTGAGTCATCAAATGTTAACATATTGGATTGCGTAGGCAAGTGTAAAAACAAGAGACAGAGGTAGAGAAACTGAAAGTAAAGGAAAATCTGTATAGGTAGCAGATACAAAGGGACAGGGACTGGACCTATGTAAAAGGTGTGTGTTCAAAATATACCAAGCTGGCATTTGGGACGCTACAGGACTGCTTAAATAGGTATGGAGAACTTAACAAGGGAACATTGGGGAATCTAGTATGTACAAGATAGGCAATCAAGATGAGTTACTAATAGAGGTAGTGCAATGAGAAGGTTCTGCTCCCACAGGGGATAGGTACATGTGTGCCTGTGTCATGGGAGATATGGTAAGTTGGAGAGGGGATTGAAGTGAGGTAAGGGGGCTTGTGGGGGAGGTCCGGGGAAGGTCCCACAATGAAGGGTGTAAAGCGAGGGGCGGGGGAAGGTTCTCTGAGGTTGGGTAGAATAGGGAAAGTAGGTCAGGGCATGACACTATCCCTGAGGAGGCAGCTGACATATGTGAAGCAACCACCAAGATTCACAGTCAAAGGAAAAGAAGACTGTGTATGGAAACTAAGGGTGTGATAGTTAAGCTTGTTTTCATGTCTGCAAATCTGACCCCTACATGTTCATCTGAGGTTCAAAACCTGATGTTGTCATTGTTACTACTTATGTTGATGATCTCACTGTTTTTGGCAGTCCAATTTCCAAAAAGTTTGCATTTCAAGTCCAAGTTCGAAGGCCATTTTGCTGCAACTTCTATAGGCACAAAATGGCCAGTGATTACATGGCAGTCAGGGAATTTTCGGGGTTGATTTACTTTTGAACATGATACCCAGCTAAATATGCATTCTGCACAGAAGAAGTGACTGCAAGATGGTTTGTTGCCACAGGTGAGTTGTGAAGAGGGATATATACACATGCAATGACTTACATGAACAGACAGTTGATAATGGAAAAGCAAATGTGGCAATCCAAGTTTTCTCACTGTCTCAACAGAATTACATCCATTTGCTCCCTAGCTTCCTAGATAGAATTATATTAGAGCAGAGGAAAACATGGTATGGGTCAAAATGAACTTTGTTCTTGTGCTTTGCAGCTGCAAGTTTCTGTGGAAGTAATTTGCAAGGAAATGTAGCCTGTCAAAAGTAACACAGGTTGAAGCAGGCTTCCATACATACAAACAAACACATACCTTAAAGGGTCCAGCAATAAACTGTACATCATCTAAACTAATTGTTGCAACAGTGGTGCAAGAAGGTGGCTGCTAAAACAAGAAGATTACAGGTAGCATGTTGCAAACAAATAATTCAAATACCTGGAATGTGCCAGAATCAAGAGCAGCAATGTCAGTGTTTGGGATAATAGTTAGTTTTTCAAAGCATGCCTCAAACTGAGATGCATTGACAATAGTCTCTCCAGTAAGATCATCTGGGAGAAGAATTGGCTCCATATAGTCCAAATCAGATAGAGACAGATTGGTGGTGGAACTTTCATGAGATCATCAACTTTTTCTGCCATGTGTGCCCTGATAAGGGTAAAAAATAGCCATGTGGTGTGCTTCAATGCTTTGTTTAGGTAGAGTGAGGCTGGAAGGCATTCTAAACTAGCAGTATTCATGTCTATCTCAAGAGTTGTAAGACATAGGATGCACATGGTAATGGGGCAGTCTGCCTCAACAGGAAAATAGACAGACTTTAATGATCTGGTCAATATCTTATACTGTTTTGGACAAAGGAATCTTTGCATGCAACAGGATCTATGACAAAAGGTACACAAAGGAAAGTGGATAATGTCACAAAGCGGCAGCGACGGAGTGACTAAGTGGAGCAGGGAGGCGGAGCGGCTGAAGCAGAGTGAGAATGCGGAACGACTAAGCAGAGCAGAGACAGACTGGTCCCAAGATAATGACAGAGTTATATTAGTATCATAGTTGTAAGTACTAGTAAGTAAGCACATACCTGGTCCCAAGATAATGACAAAGAGGTCAAGATAAGGGACCAGGTAGTGGGGGCTGGCTTTATATACACAATCCGGTCTGTGAGAACTGACGATGTAATACTGTACAGTTTGAGAATAAAGAAGGTGGCGGAAGCCGGTAGAAGGAGAAGGGTAACTGATGGATCAGTAATCGATGAAGGGGGTCAGGTGGATCAGTAATTGATGAGAGTTTGACAATGGTGGGACGTGAAAGTGATGGAGTGACGTATCGTACAAATAAGGGTGTAGAGATGGTGAGAAAAGGAAAATGATAGGGGCTACGTACTTCACGACAGATAAAGAACTTTTGAGTTTATATTGCGCCAAGGCAGAATGAGTTCTTGAAACCAGAACATTGTGGATGTCACAAAGCGGCAGCGGCGGAGTGACTAAGCGGAGCAGAGAGGTGGAGCGACTAAGCACATTGGTGAATGCGGAGCGACTAAGCGGAGCAGAGGCAGACTGGTCCCAAGATAATGGCAGAGATATTTTGAGTATCATAGTCGTAGGTAATAATAAGTAACACATACCTGGTCCCAAGATAATGACAGAGAGGTCAAGATAAGGGACCAGGCTGTGGAGGTTTGGCTATTTATACATAATCCGATCTGCGAGAAATAATGATGTAATGCTGTACAGTTTAGGAACAAGGAAGGTGGCGAAATCAGTAGAAGGAGAAGGGTAATAGGTGGATCAGTAATTGATGATGGGGGTCAGGTGGATCAGTAATCGATGGGATTTGAGAGTGATGTAATCGTACAATAAATGAGAGTGATGTAATCATACAATAAAGGCATCAAAACGGTGAGAAAAGGAAAATGATAGGGGCTGTGTACTTCATGACAGTGGAGAGATTTGAGGCAAAGGTACTATGTGCCTGCAGGCAAAAAATTCTGAGAAAAGCACCAGGTGGTATGTAAAAATGTTCCAGGTAGTTAGGGTAAAACTGTTAAGATCATGTACACCGGGTAATTGTGCCAGAGACTACAGGGTATCTAAGTGCGGAGGGTCGAGTGGGACAGTAGTGAAGTTATTAACAACACCACCATTACACTGTTAGTCCCCGGAGATTGAGAATAGAGAAGGGAAGAACTAGAAGCAGCCAAGTTGGGGCGGTGGTATCGCCGGTGACGAGGAGCGAACCAAAGAACTTATAAGTCCTCAGGCTAGAGTAGTCAGTACTTCAAGATGATAATTAAACTGAGGAACTACAGTATCATACAGGCAGTATTTATACCTATGGAATGGCGCATTGGTGCGGAGCACCAGACTAACTACTAGGAGCTATACATGTAGTACCTGCAGGGTAGAGAAAAAGACAATAAGGAGAGACTAGAATGAAAGGGTATGTGTAGCAAGAAAGAACAATAAGGAAGAGATGACAATAAACGGTAGATCTCGGAATACCGAGCAGCAGAATGGGGCCCCGAGGCATGGACTTGACAAAAACACTCGAGGCGAGGTGAATATATTCTCACCACTGACAGGACAAAAAAGCCCTGAGAGTCTCCCTGAAACCAGTATTGCCCAACAACAATCTGTTAAGGGCCTCGGGCCCATTATTAGCAATTTCTCTACATAGACGTGGCATGGAAAGAGATGTCAAATGCTGTGACCTAAAGGGCCGGTGCTTGAGTTTGAATGCCGAGGCTGTGACACTGTGCATTATAAATCCGGCTGAACAGCTGTTCAACCCTAGTCAATTCCTTTCCGTCCTACTCATCCATGTCCGCACCTCCACCATATCCATATCCTCCCAACGAGAATCCGGATAGACGACCACTACCTCGTGGCTGGCTTACGCGGTATGATAATAAGTAAGTAATTTCTATCTGCAAAATATCGGGTCGATCAGAAACAACCTAATTTCAATCGTTGATATTGACAGCTATCGAGCTTGGTTAGTGTTTAGAGCATATTTCCCCAATTATACCAATGGAAAATAGTATATACTAATACCGAGCGATTTGCTCTCATCAGGTTCTATGTGAATACAGACGTAGATCCTCCAGTAACGACGTGGACACATCCTCTCGGCGCACCCCCGACTTCTCCTGCCCCCAATTCATATGGACCTCCTCCCGGTCCACCGCCTCCTGGTCCTGGTGGTCCTGGCTACGGATATAATAGCCAACCTCAAGGTCAATACCCAGGTTACGGCGGGTATCAACAATCTCCTCCGCCTCAACCTTATTACGGCGGCGGCCAACCTCCTCAACAGGGATATGGATCCAGTCCTGGATATGGTGGGCCAGGTTACGGCGGATATAGAGAAGAGGAAAGTCGTGGTAAGCTGAACGAATTTTAAATCCGGAACAAATTGCTAATGTGATCCATTGTCTTCAATACTTTCACTTACCCAAACTTCTCAAACTGATCCTTTCCAGGCTTCTTCGGCCGACCAAGCAGCAACCCTCCTCAGCAATACGCTCCAGCTCCGCCACCCAAAAAATCTGGTCCTGGGATGGGTACGATGCTCGGTGTAGGAGCTGCTGGATTATTAGGTGGCGCGGTCATTGGAGAAATGATTGAACATCACGAAGACGAAGAACGGTTCGATGCTTACCAGGATGGTGAGTTCTCGAGTCCTTAGTGTTCTGTTGGCTTCGATCTTCCTCGATGTTGACAATGGATTCGTATTCTATCGCAGGTGTCCAACAAGGCCAAATGGATGACTATGGTGGCGGCGGTGATGGCTTTGGTGGTGGAGATGATTTCGGCGGTGGAGGAGACTGGTAGATGTTCTTCCGTGCTATAAATTTGAAGTTGGCGATCTCCCTTGTCGGATGGATTTTTCTCAACCAAACCGCATTTATCTTTGCTCCCGTGGAAGCATTACTTGATTTTCTCTTTTTGCACTGGTTGTTGTCTGTTCTTGTTTTTAGCTGTCATCGGAATGTATGAATGTAATCGCTCTGTCTAAAGCTGGCGATTGTTGAATGTACCCAATTGCGTGAATGACATGGAGCATACGATCATCATTACTACTTACCCTCCGATTAGAACTGTGCTGATTTTCAAGCAACTACGGTGCTGAAGCGCTTTCAGATTCTTCACCAGCGTATCCTTGTCTCAGTTGTTTGATCCGAGACGAGCAAGAGTCACATATCAATAATATTCAGAAAGACCAAGAGCCACGAATATAACTACTACGAACACAGATTATCGTGGTACTCCGACAAAACGGCTCTCGACATCAAACCGGGGAGCAAGTGAAAGAGCTCGCCATGTCATTGAAGTCCTGGGTCGAAGCGATTCCGGGAACGGATTCCATATTCCAGGTTCCACCAGTAAGCACAACGACGTTGTGCGCGTTTTGACTCCCGAGGCATCCGAATTCCCTATTATCGTGGCGGTCGTTAGCATTCCAAGTCTAAGCAGATCTCAAGTCAGAGGCGCTCACTCGTAGAAAGAGCACACGAATCCTGCAGGGACTTCAACGTTGGAGATTTCCTTGTTCAGGAAGCTGAGGCCTCCAGTGAAATCCGTGCAATCGTCGGACACGACGGGGATGTCAACACATCCGTTAGGCGGGTTGATGGTGCCGGAGCAGGCAGTGATTGTCGCTGGGGCGAGCTAAAGGATATCGATAAAGCGTAACGAGTAAGCGACGGTGCGACAGGCGAGGACACAGATCCTAATCGAACGTACCGCAGCGCCAGAAACAACCTGAGCGCCGACGAAAGCGACAAAGGCAGCGAAGAAACTTTTGGTAGAGATCATGTTGGGTTTAGAGAAATATCGAGTGCAAGACTGAAGTGCTGTGTGACGAACTGAAGAAGTCGCAACTGCTGAGGAAACCCAAGCAAAGTTGGAGGTAACTTTTATACTCTTTATTTCCTTCTCGACATCGCCAAAAATCGATTTTGCTCTATCCGTCTCGGCAGCTAATTCGAGTAAGGAAGCAGCGAACAAAATGATAGAGTAAGCTAGTGACGCGGGGAATGTTGATATCGACGACTCTTCAGATAATTCACGTTGGAGCACCGGGTGCAAAACTAAAGGTAAACGCAAAAGTTTGAGAACAATCCATTCATCAGTCACAAAGTGAGACCTGGTGAGTGGGTAAGTATTCAAAAATCACGTACCAATTTATTCTATCCTTCGAGCTTCAAGCTTCAATACTTCAATACTTGCATTTTGATCCTCTTCAATCCAGAACTGTGATGACCTTCTTGCACGTGAGCGGCGATAGGATATCCGATAGACCAACAGACATGATTCTGACAGGATGTGATGAACGAAAGAGCCTCAACCTCGAAAGACAGTCGATATTTAATTAATGTAGACTTGAGGTCACAGTTCTATAGGGTTGTATCAAAGACCTATACCATGTAGCAGTATAATTGCGCTGTGGCCAAGCGATGAGCACGGCGAAAGATGACAAGATATGACAAGATATGACTCTGGAATAAATTCAACGAGTGAACGGAATTTTCTTCACTCATCGTCAATCTGGCTCGCGAGACTAATCTTTCCCAGCTCGAAAGCTTGAACCAACTACGGTGAATCGTGTGTTAAGGGGAGTTAGGGGGTTTCAAGCGTCTTCAACGGTCTTGAACTCATTCAGTGCTGGAAAAAAAAGCTTTCAAGTTTTGGCGCTAAGCGCGAGACAGTTTTTCCTCTTACAACTTTTAAATTTCCAGCAACTTTACTTCGATTATCTTCTGATTCTTGAACGCGGACCAATAGTAACTCCAGTCAACAGGACCGTCCTAGCAAATTGTGAACAAAGCAGAAAAGAATCGCTTCAATGACTTTTGCTGATTTCGGTTTCTTTAAGTCTTCCAGTTCTACTTCGAGCTTCCCGTCCACGTCCTGAGATCGTAAGTGCTTGCGCACTGACAACTTAGCGACAGGACTCCGCAACGGTCCCGGTTCCGCGTAATCTTTCTTGTCGAGTTTGCGATCGAATGAACGTTCCACGCAAAAAGGCCGTAGATACTATACTACGTGGGCTGAAGATCATTGATATTATATCCACTCCGACGGGGTCAAGATCGCTCACAAGTCGCTTCAATTTGAGTCATCGAACTCGGATTAACATGAGCTAATGCCCTCTTTGCAGCGGAAGGCCAGATGGTTAGAGTAGACATCCAGCAGGGTCGAGCAGTCTACACAGTCATTAAACTCACATTCAATCTCCCATTCCAAATGTTCACAGTTACTGCAGTCCCTCTGTTCAATGTCTACACAGAAGAAGAAAAAGAAAGAGAAAATCCTGAATGACTCATTCTACTGTTCGAAGCTTCAAGTCTTTCCGTTGATCAATCTCAAATTCAAATCATCTCCCGTCTCTTGTCATCCCTCGCCGTACTCATCGCCTCGCTGTAACTGACTGTCTAATATACTGCACGCCTCATTTACTCCATCAGAAGTTTCTAGAGGCTAGTCCTGTCGGTTGTATTTTCTCGCTGAATTGAATCACGATTTCATAGAGTCGTGGATCGCAAGGTATATCTGCTAAATGTTCCCTGCTGATGTACAGGTAGGTGACTACTGAACCGAGGATGGTGCAAGCATTGGTCAACCTCGACTGTTGTACATTTAAATGCGTTTCACGCGTCACCGCACTCAAATCTATACTTTCTACTTGAACGCCTTTACAATGTTATTTGTCCTATATTGATGCCTCGGCACTAGGTGACTTTTTTGCATTTACTCTACATTCATGATCGGCCGTTACTGGCTTTGGTGATGACTTTGGCGGTAATAGAGCTCCTGTCATTCTATGTCACGGTCGCGGTAGTTCTTTTCTTTTTCAAAAAATGCTTTCACTGCCAGACCGCATTCCGTTACTCTTTCCAACTCCCTAGTAGTTGTGCCGGCTGTCTTCTTGTTTTTCCCCAGGCTGTTATCACCATTGACAGTCACTGATTTCCTTCAAGCTGGTGATTCGGGCACATTCCAAATTCGATTGAGAACTATCACTGACTACCATAATCAAGGGTTTTTTTTACTAACAGCAATGTGGCAACGTAAACATATCCAACAAAACTGAAATCCACGAAGAATATAGCCACCTATCACAATGAACACAATAGGCTAACAACTGTTACTTATATGGTTGGGGAAATTAAATTGGAGAGCAGCTGAACGAGCTGGTCAAGTCATTGAAGTCCTGAGTACCAGCGATCCCAGGAACGGAAAACATATTCCAGGTTCCACCAGTAAGAACAACAACATTTTGCGCGTTCTGACTCCCGAGGCATCCAAATTCCCTGATATCAGGTGCTTGTTAGTATTCAGGCAACTAATCATGAGTCCAAAACACCACTCACTCATAGAACGAACACACAAATCCATCGGGGACAACAACGGCAGAGATCTCCTGGTTCAGGAAACTGAGGCCCCCAGTGAGATCCGTGCAAACATCGGAAACAACGGGGATGGTGACACATCCATTAGACGGGAGGCCGGAGCACGCAGTGATCGTCGCTGGTACGAGCTAAAGGACAATGAGAGCGCAAACAATAAGCAAATTGTAACAGATTCATGAGGAGGACGAGGACAGAGGTCCTGTGCGAACGTACCGCAGCTCCAGAAACAACCTGGGCGCCGACTAAAGCGACAAAGGCAACGAAGAAAGCTTTGGTGGAGAACATAATGTACTTTAACAAATTTCGAGTGACGATTTGAATTCGCAGCTGCTGAGGAACATTACGCCCATTTCGACGCATGCTTTATAGTCCTCTCTCTACTTGATATTAATTTCACCTAGCACTTCCTTGGGGCGGTCAGATATACCACGAGCATTCCACCCTCATTCCTTAGACGCTGAGATGGTCAAAGAGTGATTGAAAAATCTGGTAATAAAAGCCAGAACACACAGTTGTGAGCATTCCGTCACTCCGTCTGACATGCCCAACAAAATCACTATGTGGGGTGGTGAACTTACTATGCACCTATTCCTATTCCTATTCTTTCAAGTTTTGCCGGAGATGGTGCCCTGAATGAATCACTGGGTAGAACATTTCGTGCGACAAGGCGATGAGTACGGGCTGGGGATGAACAAGTAATGCTGGGATCAAGATACTAATACTGGGTGAAAGCTTCGAAACATACGAAGGACTCATTCCTTCCTTCTGCTCCTAGAGCCGAACGAATGGTGGCAGCATTTCGAACGTCATGATAAAACTTGAGTGGCAGAAAATTGCTGTCTAGATCCTGCACACTACACGGAATAGAATAAGGAGAATGAGAATATGCTAGCAGCTCATGTAGCCAAAATCAGAAACTTTTCCAGGAAGTGTTTCATGGTTCTGCAATGGACTCGAGAAAGCGCTGGACAATAGAGTTGGTTGGAAAACATCATGAATTGCATTTGGCCAACCAAACATCATGATGGTAAGGAATTGCTGGCTGGCAGAATAAGGAGGCCCCCGGAAGCTCCCCCAGAACCCTGTCCGGAATTGCGTATTTGAGAGGCCAAAATCAGCCATTTCCTGGTCCAAATATAGCATAGATTGAAGGTCAATGGGGTGGACCTTGTCTGGTATAGCGTAGTTTAGAAGCACTCAAGAAATTTTGAAAATTGTATATTTTCGGGACTTTATACTGCCAATTTTGCAAAATTTCCGGGGATTTTTTTGGATTTCACGTGATTAACCTTGTCCGTTATAGCGTATTTTAGGCCGAAAACATTGCATAGTTTACAGCATTTGCCCGGACAGGGTTCTGGTAGAGCTTCCGGGGGCCTGAATGAGGACACGGGCACTGAATTACATAATCACATACCTAGTCTCTCTCTCTTCCTCTTTGTGTTGACGTGTGAACACCTGACTGTAATATTCAATGCACTTTGAGAAGGTAAGCTGTTAGCGTAAGTCTAATCTCAGTTGGTGGTAAAGCAACTAAATTGATGTAGGTACCTGTGAGCGTAAGTCTAATCTATAGTGCATAGTGTGGTCAGTGCGTATGCAATCTTTGGATATACTATAGCTCACCTCAGTTGGTGGTAAAGCAACTGAGGGGCAGGAATACACCGTGAGCATGATCTATAGAGGTACTGTACAGTACCGTAATTTGGGACAGCATATATGGGTGGTATTGGTCAAAGGGAGTCTTGTGTACATACGGGTGTACGGAGTATGTGTCCCAACACCCCCCCCCTACTCTGTACAATCTAGTCCAAGGATAGATACCAGTTTTGAGTGGGTAGTGCCATTTAGGGCCTTCGTGAATAGGTCTGCAACATTTTCTCCTGATCTGATCCTTTTGACTTGAACTTCACTGCTCGCCACCTTCTCCTGGATGTAATGGTGCCTCATCTCAATGTGTTTGACTAGCGCGTGTCATTTGGAGTTCTCAGTGAGGCACACAGACCCGAAATTGTCACCAAGAGGTTCAACAGCCCCGGGTTGTGCCAGCTCACTCATGAATGAAGAGAGCCATACCGCCTGCTGTGTGGCGTGCGAGAGTCCGATGTATTCAGATTCAGTGGTGGACAAAGCTACTGTTGCTTGCCTCTTCAAACTCCACAAAACAGGTGCGCCTGCTATAAGGAATACGTATCCGGATGTGGACCTGTAGGTGTCCCTACAACCCGCATGGTCCAAGTCCACATTTGCATAGGGTTCGAGGCCAGTCCCTGGTGCAGTGTTTCATGGTGGGGGTGCGCAATATGTGATGGAGTAGTCGATGGTCTGCAAGATATATCCAGCTACCCACTCTATGTACGCTGTTACAATCACTTCTTTTTATCTTATCTTTTCCTTATCTTGTCTTATCTTTTATCTCCCTTATCTCATATCTTGTCTTATCTTGTCTTACATTGTCACCTGACCTATTATTCATGCTTACTGATACAACATGCACTTTTCATTTTACTTATATTAAACACAGCAGTCTCACAACATGCATGCAGCATGTTGATTGAGTCTTTATTACTTACACATTGCTTTACTTAGGTTTTATCTGTTTCACACATGTTCTACTCATGCTTACCACTAACCCAGAGTATCAGACATTACTAGGGCGGAGGGTTACTTACTTGTATATAAGCTGTAGTTACTTGCTGTATTTCCTTAGCTTTGATCTTGTCTATTCTACCTGGTTTAGCCCAGAACTCTGCTTGTCTCCTTGATCGCTCTACTCTAAGGTCTTCCTGAAGTGTGACACCTGGTGACACCTGTTACCAGAACCAGTTGCTGACACACGCCCAGTGCTGCTGTCCCGGGTTGAGCTGGTAGTGAGCGGGTAGGCTGGCTGTGAATGCTAGGTTGGGTCGGGTGCACACCTGCCCCCACATTATGCAGCCCACGATTGAGCCATAGAGTTTGTCCTTCATGAAGGCAACCTCATCATCTGGTAGTGGGGATGGGGACTCAGTGAGCTTGACGTTTGGTGGTAGCAGTGTGTTCCTTCGGCAGAAGTGGTTGAGCCCAAAGTTGGCCAGCATCTGCTGGAAGTACGTTTATGTGTGAAAGAGAAAGGAAGGAATCTAATGGGCACTCCAACCAACTAATCTAATACACAATATGCGAGTTCACTGCTATCAAATTTATTTAATAGCAAGGGGTAGCATTGGCAAAGGTTCCGCAAAGCTTTGAGAGCTAAGTACGAAGCTTCAATTAATCAATTTGAATCGTTCTAAGAATTTGGTATATTCCTTTGATCAAGGTAGATTCAGCACAATTTGTGCTTTGATTGTATTGATGTGGGTATATCAGAATTTGGGGTTTGAATCAAAGTAAATTAAACCAAAACACACAGACCCCTACGGAGGGCTAGAACTATGTGCTGGCACAACCACACAGCGTGATTTGCCCTTAAGACCAACAACTGATCCTAAGTTCGAAGAATACCCAACAACTGGATATACTTCCCGCAGTCACAAGGAGCAGAACACAACATTCCTATACTCACAAGTGGGCCCAAATGGCTGCTAGCGAAGGGGTTTCAGTCTGGCGGGAGTGTGTCTTTCCTTTTTACGGATTAGCACTGCAACGTCGTCCCAAAATCACTTGTATTCCAGATACATCGGGTCGCTATTTATACATACAAAATATCGAGTCGCATAATACAATTAATTTCATAGAATAAATGTTCGGAACCGCAAAGAAACTTCTACAATCGGTCAGATACCATTTAATTTGAATCTTCATGTCCTTATTCAGTCCATAATGGTTCCAAGATTCTAGTATACCTCCAAACATAGGTAGGTATTTCGATGTTCATTTAATTTAATTGTTTTTGGAGAATGACTCGAGTGGTGTTCAGCTGTCACTGCTGTTCAACACTTACTTCAATCGTTTGTCACCTCGTCCGGAGGCAAATCAGCTCTCCTCAATTCTAATCCTATCAATCTGATTCATCTGGATTAAACTAATTGCTTCTCTCTTTCAATAGACACCCATTGTGCCTATACTCTATCAAGGGAGTTACGCATAGTATTCATTTAATTGCATTCTTCATTATTTTCTATGTCAGGACTCTTTGACATTCATTTGATATGTCTTCGGAGCCTCGCAGTACTTCGATCGTTCTTCTAGTCATTTTCCTCAATCATGCAACCTGATTGGTCTATTAGACTAAATTGCAGTCCTTTAGATTAATGCATGATCTCGTTCTAGAAGGAGTATTTTGATAATTCCTGAGTTCTAGAAAGTCATTTTGTGTCAATCCTCAACTCTTGGTCACTTGAGTAAGTTCTTCCAAACTCCTGCCAGTGTAAGGTCCAATAAGAATACCCTTGGTATGTCATACGTGAATGGTCATCTTTCGGATGTAGTCCGAGTCTGGTATAATCCTGCTTGACAAACAGGTAGACTGCTATCCGAAAGTAGTATCCGGGATGGGTAAACTAACCAACTTGTGGTAGTATGCTTCAACTTATTAAACTGATTCAGTATTGACTTTGACTGTCAATCTGGGTCTCAATTACAGTCCTCTTGATACGAATCTATACGTGAAAATGTCACAATTCACAGCATAGACGTCTAGCCAAAATTTAGGCGTGTCACCAAAAACTGAACGAGTACACTGTGAAGAACCGCTACCCCCTCCCACTAGTTGCCGACATCATTAGTCGACTTCAAGGAGCACGGTACTTCACCAAATTTGACATTTGCTGGGGCTACAATAATGTCTGGATAAAGGAGGGGCACGAATGGAAAGGCGCTTTCGCAACCACTCGAGGCTTGTTCAAGCCTAAGGTTATGTTCTTTGGCCTTACGAACTCCCCTGCCACATTCCAAGCACTTATGAATGCTATATTTGCAGATCTCATTGCAGCTGGCAAGGTGGCTGTCTACCTAGATGACATCCTTGTCTTCAGTAACAACCTTCAGGAGCACCAACAAATGGTGAGGGAAGTACCAACCCGCCTGGAAAAGCATGATCTGTATTTATGCCCAGAAAAATGCGAATTTGAACAACAACAGATCGAATACCTAGGCCTCATCATATCCGAAGGGGAGGTGAGAATGGACCCAGTAAAGGTAGCCGCTGTTTGCGACTGGCCAGTCCCAATAACCTTTGAGAGCTTCGAGGATTTCTGGGATTTGCAAACTTCTACCGATGATTTATCCGAAACTTTGCCAGGATAGCCCAACCATTGAACAACCTGACCAAGAAAGACATCACCTTCAACTGGACCGATACTCAGCAGAAAGCATTTGACACCCTTCGAGAAGCCTTCATTACTGCACTCATTTTAGCCTTATGGACTCCAGACAGACCAACCCGAATCGAGGTAAATGCATCAGGCTTTGCCACTGGCAGTGCCCTCATGCAAAAACAAGATGATGGCCAATGGCATCCTGTCGCCTTTAGATCAGCCTCAATACAACCAGCGGAACGAAACTACGAGATCTACGACCGAGAAATGCTAGCCATCATAGAAGCATTGAAGGACTGGAGGAACTTCCTAGAAGGACTACCCCAGCCATTCAATATCATCACTGATCATTCTAACCTTGAAATTTGGCGCACAGCTCAAGACCTCACCCGTCAACAAGCTCGCTGGGCTCTATACATTTCACGGTTTGACTTCCACATGATCCACCGCCCTGGTAGAATAAACACTCAGGATGATGCTCTTTCCCATATGGCAGCCCACCAGGTACTAGACAATGAGGATAATCGACAGCAGACGGTCCTTAAGCCCACCCATTTCACCAAAATTGCGGCCTCTATCCTATGGAACCCCTTAGAGGATCACATCTGGAAAGCCTCACAGCAGGAAGCACAGGTACTGGAAGGTCTCAAAATAGTCAAAGAGCATGGACTACAATGCTTGGCCAATGGAATTGCCGAATGAGAAGAGGACAATGGTCTGGTGTACTACCGAGGTCGAGTATATGTGCCAGCAGATGATGATCTGTGCACTGAAGTACTACGCCAATGTCATGACCATCCCACTGCTGGACACCCTGGGGTCCATGGAACACTCGATCTAGTTAGCACCCACTTCTGGTGGCCGACACTGCGCTCCTTTGTAGAGAAGTATGTAGAGGGATGTGAGACATGTGCATGCAAAAAGATTCAACAACACCCACAAGCCGTAACTCAACCATTGGATGTACCCTTGGGCCTATGGGAAGAGGTAGGGGTGGACCTGATAACGCAATTGCCTAACTCCCAAGGATACGATGCAGTCCTAGTTTGCACAGACCTCTACGGGAAACAAATTCATGCCCTTCCATGTACCAGCTCCATCACTGCGGAAGGCATTGCTGACATCTACTACAAGGAAGTCTTCCGTCTTCATGGGCTCCCTCTCCACTTCAAGTCTGACCATGGGCCTCAGTTTGCAGCCAAACTCATGTGATCCCTACTTGCTAGACTGGGAATAAAATCAGATCTTACATCCAGCTACTGTCCTCAGTCCAATGGTCAAACCAAACGCGCCAACCAAGAAGTAGAAAAATACATTCAACTCTACGTAGGTCGTCGGCAGGATGACTGGGCAGAGCACCTCCCCATGGCAGAGTTTGCAATCAACTCGCGAACCCATTCTGCACTAGGCATGTCCCCATTTGAGCTAACCTATGGATATCTTCCTCTGTTCAACATCCCAGTTGGACAACGTAGCGGGATCCCAGCTGTAGATGACCGCATATGGATACTCCAAGAAGCCCGACAGGATGCAGGGGCCGCCTTGCACTTAGGAAAAAAGCAGCAAAAAGAGGGCTACGAACAAGGAAAACGGAAAGCTCACCAATTCAAAGTCGGAAATTTTGTCTGTCTCAGCGCAGAGGACATCAACCTCCAACTATCCAGTGGGAAGTTAGGAGATTGGCAGCTTGGACCTTACCGGATCTTGGAGAAGATTGGACCCCTGGACTATCGCCTTGACCTCCCTATCTCCCTTGACCGCATTCACCCTGTGTTCCATGTTGACAAACTGTACCCCTGGAAAGGTAACACTATCAATGGCAAAATACCAATACCACCGGAGCCGGTCTACCTAGAGGATGAAGATGAACCGGAATATGAAGTAGAGGAAATTCTGGATAGTTGGATCCGGTGGAAGAGGTTGGAATACCTGGTTAAGTGGAAAGGTTATGATGCAGGGCATAACTCCTGGGAGCCAGTGCCTAATCTCAGCCGTGCTCCGAAGGTTGTTCGAGCCTTCCACAAGAAACACCCGACAGCAGCAAAAGCCTGACCATCGAGGGCAATGGTCGTAAGAAGGGGGGTAATGTCATGAAGTATGTAGCCCCTATCATTTTCTCTTTCTCACTGTCTCGACGCCCTTACTTGTACGATTACATCACTGTCAAATCCCATTGATTACTGATCCACCTGACCCCCATCATCGATTACCAATCCACCTATTACCCTTCTTCTTCTACTGGCTTCCGCCACCTTCTTTGTTTCTAAACTGTATAGTATTACATCGTCATTTCTCACAGATCGGATTATGTATATAAAGCCAACCTCCTCACAGCCTGGTCCCTTATCTTGACCTCTCTGTCATTATCTTGGGACCAGGTATGTGCTTACTTATTGTTACCTATGACTATGATACTCAATATATCTCTGTCATTATCTTGGGACCAGTCCGTCTCTGCTCCGCTCAGTTGCTCCGCATTACTGCTTTGCTCAATCACTCCGTCTCCCTGCTCTAGTCACCTTGCTGCTGTCGCTTTGTGACATTAACCTTGATGAACTCCACGCTTTCCTTTGAGAGGAAATCCTCCTGACTCTCATTACAAGGAACAAGCTGATAGGAAAAGAATCTCACATCCGGAGTTCCTGATCGGCTCCGAAGTATTCATTCTTGCTAAGCACATTTGTTCTACTCGTCCTACTGAAAAATTCTCTGAAAAATACCTTGGTCCCTTCAAGGTCATCAGCCGACCTGGTACTTTGTCTTACAAGCTCAAGCTCCCGGACTATCTTTGCCGCATCCACCCGGTTTTTCATGTTTCACAGCTGGAGCCAGTTACGCCGAATCCGTTCCTGAATCATACTCAATTTCCTCCACCTCCAATTGAAGTTGATGGTGAAGAGGAGTACAACGTTGCCAAAATCCTGGAGTCCAAGTTAGACAGAAGGTATAAGCATTGTCCTCTATGTTATTACATTTGGTGGGCCGGTTACGAAGGTACTGAAGATGAATTCTCTTGGGTTGCTGCTGACGAATTACATGCTGACGAACTGGTACCGGCATTCCATGCTCGCTACCCTCACAAACCTGGACCTTGATCACAAAAAATATGTCATGCCCTGACCGCAACCAGACCAACCCCAGCACCAGCCCACACGCTTCCTTACACCTCCCCAAGACATCCCCAAGGTAGTACGCACCTCCCCAAGACAGTACCACTGGTAATACGCACCTCCCCAAGACAGTCCTGACAACCATCCCGATACGTGTACAAAACACC